>OX411558.1:1267500-1297500 GCA_948146395.1 Fragum whitleyi | reverse complement strand
AACAGGAAACCAGTCTAATTTAGAAAAATGCATATTTCAATTCGGGCTCTCGGGTCAAGGTTCATAACAAATCTGATAACTTTATTTTGTGTAGTTTGAAATCTATTTCTCAGAGACTGTGTGAGGGAGTAGTACCAAATTGTTGCGGCAGTGATTGTTGCGGCTAGATGGCATTGTATGAGGGCCATAACCAGCATTTTTTTGGTGTGAAATGATAGGTAACTTGACTTTCTAAATAAGAACTTTAGTATGCCATTAACCGTACTCAAGACAGACCTTGCCATTGATTCAAAGGAGAGACTTTGGTCTATAGTAGCCCCCAAATATTTTACAGAGTCTTTGGCTTCGATTGATTTGCCTTTGCGAGTAACATTTAGTTTAGGCTGTGACTTGAGTTTGTGCTTTGAACCAAATAATATGGACTCTGTTTTACCTAGATGTAGTGATAATTTGTTGCAGATTAACCATTCACTGACAATTTCTAATTCTGAACTAAGAGCTGCCTCAAAATCTTTAAGATTAATATGGACTAATATGGCAGAATCATCCGCATATAACAGTAATTTGTGTTTAACAACTGCTGACATAACGTTAACATAAATCAAGAAAAGAAGGGGGCCTAAAATTGATCCTTGGGGAACTCCACATTCGATTTTGGCTTCAGATGAAAGAACCCCGGAGACATCAACCAGCTGTTGCCTGTCAGAAAGATATGATGAAAACCAATGTACAGCCGAAACAGAAAGACCAATTGCTTGTAACTTTTTTAACAAAATAGAATGGTTGACAGTATCAAAGGCCTTTTGAAGATCGAGTAGTATCATTCCGACAAAATTTCCTTTGTCCATATGAGTTCATATAAAATCTGTGAGATGGATAAGACATGTCTCTGTAGAAAATTTGCTTCTAAAGCCAGACTGGTACTTAAACAAAAGATCTTTTGATGAAAGATACTCAATTAGTTGGTCATAAACCGCCTTTTCTAAAATTTTTGAAATAATGTTTAGGATAGACACGGGGCGATAATTACCTACTTCAGTCTTATCATTTTTCTTGAATAAAGGTATAACACGAGCTGATTTTAAACTATCAGGAACACTACCTTGAATTAAAGATAAATTTATGACATGACAAAGAGGATATGCAATTAAGGGAGCAGCATCTTTACCAAATTTTGACGGGATACCATCAAGACCTGTCGCTTTATTAGAACCCAAACTACTGAGGTATTTAAGTACCTTATTTTCAGAAATCAAAGAAAAACAAAAATCATCAGGTTTGACACCTTTAAGAGAGTAAAAACTATTTACAAAACTTTCGCCAAAATCTTTTACACTCTTAGGAAGTTTTGAAACTAGATTGGAAGCAACAGAAGTATAGAAGCTATTAATTTCATTAGCTACTTTAGGCTTGTCAAAACATATTTCATCATCAATATTTAAACCTATCGAACTATTAGATTGGCCCTTTTTGGAGGGAATCCCCAATTGTTTCAGATGATCCCATATCGACCTTGACTCACTAGCATTATTCAAAACAGAATTGAAGTAGTTTTTCTTTGCCTGAATTATGCAACTTTGAGCTTTGTTTCTAAGCCTTCTGAAAGATAATAAGTTATCAATAGTTTTATTACATTTGTAACTTTGAAAAGCTATATCTCTCTCATTAATGCACCTGAGAACATCTGAATCAAATCAGGGTTCAGTTCGTTTCTTAATTCGTACACGTTTTAGAGGAGCATGTTGATCAAGAATTGTTAAGAAAATATCTTTGAAATAGTTCCAGGCTAAATCAACTTCATTACTTAATAAAACACTGGACCAGTCTGCTTCTAAAAGAGACTGTTGAAAAGTTTCTTTATCATAGTTTTTTAAAGATCGGATGTCAATAGTATCATGTCCTCCAAGAAAACCTCTTGACATTTTTCTTGTACAAAAAATCATCTGGTGATCACTTAAACAACAGTTGACTACACCACTTTGAGAAGTTTTATCACAGTCAGAAACTAGAATAAGATCAATTGTAGTTGATGACTCCGATGAAATTCTCGTATAATCATGAATAAGTTGCGTAAAGCTAAATAAACTGCAGAAATGCTTTAACGCTAAAAGTAATGGACATTTTCTAATAAGATTAATATCAGTGTTAAAATCTCCTAATAAAATAGATTCCTGAGAATGTATTGATACGGTTTCTAAAACAGATCCCAGAACTTCATAAAAGCTTGACTGTTTCGGAGGACGATATAATACACCACATAAAATAGGCTTCGTTTTAGGTAAAAGAATATCAACAAATGTGCCTTCTAAAAGTTCATGATTTAGATCATCTCTATGATTAAAAGCAATGTTTCTGCGGATATAAATAGCAACGCCACCTCCAGTACGATTTCTGATTTACGAATGTTGCCAGTCTATACATGTAAACTAGTAGTAATATTCAAAAACAAAAACAAATAAAAAACAAACAAAAAAAAATGTTTTCAAATTTCCTAACCCTAACCCACACTTTGATTTTAAAAATGAATGAGGAAGTTGTCGTGTACAAATAGATAATCTTATCAAACTGCACAGACTGAGAAGTAACGAAGCTTTATCTTCATCTGAAAAATTCCCAACTTTTGACGTGATATTGTCAATTGCCATATCTATCAATCGTCAATAAATGTTAAGAAACAGTACATTTGTTTATGCGTTTATTGCAGACGAACCATGAATAAGGGAATATTACTTTAAATGCGAAAACTAATAAGATAATTTGTTCAAATTTGTTCTGTATTTTGCAAAAACATGTACATTTTTTCATTGAGCGTATCAAATGTTGCCACCAATTTTAGTAAACTTTGTATAAAACTGTCAACTAACATTCGAAATAAAAAAAAAAATTACGTGCGAACGTGTATCTATGGTGCCCCGTCTTTTGCGTTATCATACAGTTAACAACATCGTGAAATTGACAAGGTGAATGAGTCTTGAATGATTAAGGAATGAAATAGAATGAATGTGTGGAGCGAGTTTTGAGTGAATTTAATGGGAGGTAATCCAGTATTGCAAATTTTGTTCAGGATGAACAAAATTAGCAATATTGATTACCTACCTTTAATAAAATATGCATAGAAATTCTATAGATAGCTTCTTATTTCTTAAAAAACCTATCAGACGCTTACAATTTCAATTAATAAAGTGAAATCCCGATTTTTTCCCCAGCTATTTTTATTTTGAACGAAGATTTTGTTATACATTTTTCAATGGGTTTAAGCGTTTTTGAATGGTTTGAGTGAGTGTTTGGAATGAATGATTTGAGCGCTGAGTGAGCGATTTAGAATGGTTTATAATTGAGGTGAATGTCAATTTAACGATGTTATTAACTGTACATGGTACATGCAAAGTGCCATGATACAGTTAGTAACATTGTGAAATGGACATCCACATCGTCCAAAATCATTCTAAATGACTCGCTCAGCGCTCCATTCATTCATTTTAAACACGCACTTAAATCACTAAAAAACGCTCCAAAATCGTTAAAAATTGAAATAGATGAAAGCAATGATCATTTCATTAAATCCCTTAGATTATGCCACGAGGGTTTTTTGTTGTTGTTGTTGTTGTAGTTTTTTCCGGAGTGAATTTAAAGACGTCTGCTCGGTACGTGAAGACACTAACACAAATAAAATAGAAGTAACGAAGATTTTTCATGAGGGAAGTAATAAATTCTATCTTATTTCGTCATTTTCAGACCTAATTAGCGATGATATATATATAATACATAGTTAGTGTAATATATGTAAAAAAAAAATATCTAACGAGGTTGGGAGAATTGAAAATTTTCGAGGCTCTGTCGAGACAATTATCAATTCTCACAACCGAGTTTGATATTTTTTCATACAATACACTAACTATATATTATATTTATCTTATAACCTATATTTGTCTTGTTTTTGTCAGTGTTTCTAGCTGAAATGCAAGTTTCTTGTTCATTGTTCTAAGAATAACTATGTGATATCATAAAAAATATCATACGGGATGTTATCACATGGATATTTGTATAGTTATAAGATAAATTACAGTTAGTTACAGCGTGAAATTGACATTCACCTTTATTAAAACCATTCTAAATCACTCACTCAGCGCTCCATTTATTTATTCCAAACACTCACTCAAACATTTCAAAAATGCTCAAACCTATTGAATAATACAGAATCAACATCTTCATTCAAAATAAATTTGGATAGAGAAAAATCGCGATTTTACTGACATAATTCAAATTTCAAGCGTCTAACAGGTTCTTAAAGAAATAGGAGGCTATATGTAGAACTTGTGCGCATATTTTATTAAAGGGACATCTTGAAAAAAATGCGATATAGGATTACCTCCCATTAAATTCACTCAAAACTCGCTCCACACACCTTGTCAATTTCACGATGTTGTTAACTGTCTTTCCCTTAATGTTCATTCAAACTCGCTCCACTCAATAATTTGTCAACGTAACGATGATGTTAAATGTATTCCCTCAACGTTCCTGCAGTTTTCCACATTTACTGCAGGACTGGTTTTCTCATGACGTCAACAATGAATGTTGTTATCTGTCTTAAAGAACGGAGTCAAAAGATTTATCAGCGACATGTTTGTCAACACTTGTATTCATAACGAGAGGTTTTAAGATAAGATTCACAATATCCAATATTTCATTATCGAGCCCAAATTGTCATCTTACTTCAAATTTAGTGACTGCTGAATATTTGCTGAATACTGCGACTTTAATCCGACTTAATTCAACTGCGAGGTTTTGGACGTTCAAATATAAGTACATAGTACGTAGATCGGCATTGAAGGCCTTGGCTTTATTGTAACAGTGCAAATTTACTAGACGATCCTCGGCATATTCTAGAGCGGCCGCAGTCATAGCACAGTTGGTAGCGCGTCGGAATGTCAATCTTCCGGGTTCCATCAAAGACGGCGGCACTCATTTCTGTCCAACTATTTGTCTCCCACTAATGGGCTGATATTCGTAGACCTCTGTGGGATAGCAGCTGGGGGCTTGGAAAGGATTAATTGAAATACTTGTGTTAGAAATACTAGGAATCCATTGCAAGGTGCTCCAGCCGCCGGGATATAGCTAAAAGATTGTTAAAAGCGGCGTAAAACCCAAATCAAACAAAAAAAGCATATCCTAGAGCAAAGAAGAACGCTTTAGGAAACCCTTGTTATCGGAACAACATTTCTACAGCATATACTAAGTCATGAGATGAAATTGGAATAATCCTAGTTGATTATTTTGACAAGGGCAATATTACACAACCGTTTGAGGGACTATCAAAAAATTTTGAGATTTTTTTTTATATCGTAGATGCCCGGCGACTAAGAAAATTATATCATTTGCATTGTGTGTCTTCTGACTACAAAATTATTATCTTTCAACAGAATAACACGAACGCATTTAATTCCATGTCAAATGATTGCGGCGTATACGGAAAAATAGTGAGCTTTTCATTTCAAACTAACTCTTGATTCCTTTGTCGGCAAAAGAATGTGAGTTTTAAGGAGGTCGTTGAATGAAAATGGTTCTTTTATAGACATGGTCGCTTGAACAAGATTGACTGTAGTTCTCCTAAAAAAGAATGATTGTTGTTTAGATTTCTACAAGCGTCGAGCCCATTCTCATGATTTCGAGCACGCTTATTCCGACAGAATTTGATTTCGTCATGAACGAAATTAGCGAATTTTATAACCTCTCTTTCATTTGAATCAAAAATCGTTCATCGCTCTCGTTCAGTTTCATTGGTAAAGGACAAGCTGGTTCTTAGCAGAAGTGTCGCCCAGTATTCTGCGTAACAACTACAGTTAAAAACATCGTGAAATTGACAATCATCTAAATCAAAACTATTCTAAATCGCTCATTCAGTGCTCCATTCATTCATTCCAAACACTCACTCAAACCATTCAAAAATGCTCATACCAATTGAAAAATATAGAATCAACAACATCATTCAAAATAAGTCTTGACAGAGAAAATTCGCGCTTACACCGACATAATTTCAAATAGTTAGCGCCTCAAAGGTTCTTGAAGAAATTTGAAGCTGTGCACTGAACTTGTATGCATATTTTATTAAAGGGAGGTAATCAATATCGCTATTTTTTAATTCTGAACAAAATTTGCGATATAGGATTATCTCCCTTTAATTTCAATCAAAACTCGCTCCACACTCTCATTCAATTTCTTTCCTAAATCATTCTTAAACCATTCACCTTGTCAATTTCACGATGTCGTTAACTGTAGTCGAGTCATATGTTGCTAAATGAAACAAGCCTTGTCTGCTCATATCTAACCTGGCTTGCGATATAGGATTACCTCCCATTAAATTCACTCAAAACGCTCCTCACACTCATTCCTTAATCATTCCAAAATCATTATTTTTGTCAATTTCACGATGTTATGAACTGTAACCGCCATGTGGGGCCTCGGACATATAGACAATTACTACGATATCGATGATACATTCAGCAACTGTGCAATAGTTGTCTCGACACCGTTCGTCTTTGCATTATTTCAGTACGTGGGGGGTAAAAGTGAATTACATCGTGAAATTGACAATTACCTCGTTCAAAACCATTGTAAATCATTTGATTATCACCCTATTCATAGCAATCACTCAAGTCATTCAAATCGAACAAATAATTTCTTTGATAGTCTTGGATGATTTGGAAACGTCCGAGAAGATACGCAAGTCTCTTTATAGAAATGTACGAAGATTTTTTTTTATTTTTTCTACTCATTAATTTTCTGTTATCTATTTATTTATTTATTTTTTTATTTTTTTTTTGGGGGGGGGGGGGGAGGGGGGCTGAATTTGGGTTAAATTGGTTATAATGTATTACCTCCCTTTGAATTCTTCAAATAATCGATCATCCAATGATTGAATTTCATTCCGAAATCATGCTAAAACCTCAAAGACTTGTCAATTTCACGATGATGTTAACTTCGACGTTTTCTGTGCGGCCTCGATTTCAAATGAATAATTTGAACCAGTCTGGCCGCCAGACTCTACATAAAGCTAACAACATCGTGAAATTGACATGGGGAAGGATTTTTGAATTATTTTTGAATGAAATTGAATAATTGTGGAGCGAGTTTTTAGTGAATTTAATGGGAGGTAATCCAATATCGCAAAATTCGTTCAGGATGATCAAAATTGGCTATATTTATTACTTCCCTGTAATAAAATATGCATTCAGGTCCTATAAATAGCCTTTATGTTTTCAAAAACCAATCATTTGAATGTAGTTTTTTATCTTATCTTTTTTTTTTAGTTTGGAATGTTATTGGATGGTTTGAGTTAGTGTTTGGAATGAATGCATGACTGAATGAAGCGCTGAGTGAGCCATTGAGAATGATTTTGATCGGAAGAATTGTCAATTTCCCGATGCTCTTAAATGTAACAGTATTTTTAGGGCATTAAATATGACAAAGTTATTACATATCTGAAAGAGAAGGGTTTTCATCAAGACGTATTAATGTGAACTAGGATTAAAGAGGTTTGTGATTGAACTACAACAACATTTTTTTCTGAAATTGCTTACAAAAACGACTGAAGCCAGTTTAGATATGAGCAAACAAGGCTTGTTTCATTTAGAAACATATGACTCGACTACAGTTAACGACATCGTAAAATTGACAAGGTGAATGGTTAAAGAATGATTTAGGAAAGAAATTGAATGAGTGTGTGGAGCGAGTTTTGATTGAAATTAAAGGGAGATAATCCTATATCGCAAATTTTGTTCAGAATTAAAAAAATTAGCGATATTGATTACCTCCCTTTAATAAAATATGCATACAAGTACTATACATAGCTTCATATATTTTCAAGAACCTATGCGAAGCTAGCAATTTGAATTATGTCAGTGAAATCGCGATTTGTTTCTGTAAATACTTATTTTTCAACTAATTTTGAACTTAATTTGACTTTGTTGATTCTATATTTTTCAATGGTTTTGAGCGTTTTTGAATGGTTTGAGTCAGTGTTTGGAATGAATGAATTGAGCGCTGAGTGAGCGATTTAGAATGATTTTGATTGACGTGAATGTCAATTTCACGATGTAATTGAAACTGTAACTGAAACTTATATGTACAAGAGAATTTTGATAAAAGGATATATCTAAATTCATCTTCGAAGATGTAGGAGCATTTCATTATCATTACAAAAAATATTTCCGCGATTATTTCGTTTACATTTTTCAAAAAATGTCAACTTGTTCATTTAGAGTTCTCCCATTCAGTTAAAAACATCGTAAAATGGACACTCATTCAAATCAAAACAATTCTTAATCGCCCACTCAGCGCTTGATTCATTCATTCCAAACACTCACTCAAAACGCCCTAAATGACTACAACAGATCGAATCGAACGCTTTATTCACAATGAATGAGAGGGAAAAAATCGCGATTGTATAGACAATGTTTCACACTGTAAGCATCTGATGTAAGATGTAAGAGCATTTTTTCATCACGACCAAAAAATGCGCAATTATTTCGTTTACTATCATCAAAAAATCTCTACATGTATCTTAAGAGTTCTCTCATATTGGTCATACACCCAGTCCTTCACTGATTGTATCTTACAAACAAAGAATAGAGTTAAGTTTATATATATATATATATATATATATATATATATATATATATATATATATATGGACATCTCTGATATTTCTTAACTTTCGTAAATCCCTACTTCATGGTATAATTTATATCTCGAGTAAGTGAATATTTGTTGCAGACAACATTTCAATCTTAGTGCAAAATTACCTTTTGCGGATTGAGTACATATTGACAATTTCACTACATGTAAGCTACCTGCCTTTTCATCACAAAATAAACACATTTAGAGATAACAAGTTTCTTTGAAAAGTTCTCTATTCGTTTTTTCCTGTATGTATTTATAAAGATGAAGATAATGTTTTGCTATTGTTTCTTTCTTTGATCTCTTGCTCTGTTTCGTTTGAGCGAACATTTGACAAGAAATGTACTCTTTCCGTTAATGTCCCAACATGAAAAGAATCATTGTTTCATTAAGGTTTTTATCACACATTTTTTTTCTTTTTTATAAATGCATTTATAATATGACCTACGTCGCCGGAGTGAAATAACCCCGTTGAATATTTTTGATATTACACGGGTGTTATTACACTAGTGGAATAATTAATCAAATGAGCTCAGAGCGTATAGCAACGCTATTTTGTAACCGCAAAAATGACGTCATAATCTATGTTTTGTGACGTCATTTTTAAACGGCGTTATAAGTTTCGCGGAAAAATTGAAACGTTGAATTTCAAGAATTTTGACGATTTTTCGATAAAATTCGGGTCATATTATAAACAGAATATAAAATTTGTGCTCATGAAATACAGAATTTATTAAACTCGTCATCTAAAACATATAAAAACTCGGCGCAGCCTCGTTTTTATCTGTTTATAGATGACTCGTTTAATAATTTCAGTATTCAATGACCACTTATTCAATATCCTCTATTTAATTATTAGGAGTGAAAGTATATATTACTGACCTGCTCTCCCATAGTTATATGTAAAGCCGTTTACAGTTTAAGATAACCGTCTTTATCTGTCCGCCTACCTTGATTTGATGGTCTGAGTCTACCTACCTAGCGGACTGGGTCTTAATCGAAAACCTGGTTGGTATGTACTTTGAGAGATAACGCTCTTCAAAATGAAAATAAAGATCTAATTTGCTCACTTATTTTACTCGCTGTACTATTACATATAAACCCGCATTGGATTTAGTTAGAAAGTCCTTTCAATAGACCCTAAGCCATAAAAAGAACAACGAACAACAACAACGAGTGACAAAGTGGAAAAAAGTGAGCTTTTAGTGAAATTAAACGGAGGTAATGAAAATCGCTAATTGTGTTCACCCTGAACAAAATTAGCGATATTTGATACCTCCCTCTCATAAAATTTCAGGATGAACAAAATTAGCGATATTTATTAACCCCCCCCCCCCTTGATAAAATTTACATGCAGGTTCAATTAATAGCTTCTTATTTCTCAGACACCTATAGTCAAAATAGTTTCCGCGAATTCGTGATTTTGTCTAGCTATTTTTATTTTGCATGTAGTTGTTGATCTGATCTTTTCAAGGGATTTTGGAGCGTTTTTAAATAAGTTGAGTAAATGTTTGGAATGAATAAACGGAGCGCTATGTGAGCGATCAAGAATGATTTGGATCGGAACGAGAGTTAATTTCACGATGTAATTGGTTGTATGAATGAACTTGTCCGTGATGTTTGCAACAATTTCATTTGATGTGTTGAAATTAAAAGGCAAATTTAGCCACTTAGTCCATCAAAAATATTCTCCGACTGTTATCAGAGGCTTTTGATCAGTAGCTATAGATTGATTTCCTAGTAAAAACATTGATCAGAAAGTACGAATTTTGTTTGTTGCTCAATGAATTCCACATAATCCATATTTTATCATCATTTTTCCACATTATTGGTAGGAAAGCCTTATTTTTATTCACCAATAAAAAGAAAGAAACCTGATGTTTTGGGGCTGAAATGGTTAAATTTCGCAACAAATACAGAAAGAAGTACATGTAAGAGGGGGGAATGCCAGTCTAAAATCTTTATTTCTCAGAGAAACCCAGTGTTGTTGGTAACCATTAGCATTGTCTCGACGAGACAATGCTTATGGGTATCTGCAACATAGGAGTTCAGCAAGTACAGTTGAAATAATTTAATTTGAATTCCAAAATACGCCCTCTACAGTAAACAGCATCGTTAAATTGACACGATGAATGATTTTGGTATGATTTTTGAATAAAGTTGAATGATTGCGAGGAGTGAGTTTTGAGTGAAATTAAAGGGAGGTAATTCATTATCATTAATTTTGTTCGGTTTGAACAAAATAGGCGATATGTACATGTATTATCTCCCTTTAATAAAATATGCATAGATGTTCTATAAATATTTGCATATTAAATATATAAATATATATATCACACCCTTCGAATTTCAATTATGTCAGTGAAATCGCGATTTGGTTCTTCCTATGTCATTATTAAGGGTAGTTGTTGATCTTTTATTTTTTATTCATTTGGAGTGTTTTTGAATGGTGAGTATCTGAATTGAGTGAGTGTATGGAATGCATTAATTGAGCGCTGAGTGAGCGATTTTGAATGGTTTTGATTGTGATGAATGTCAATTGCACGATGTAAGTCACTGTAGATATGTACATACAGTAAACAACAAATTAAAATTGACAGGGTGAATGATTTTAGAATGATTTTTTAATGAAATTGAGGGAGTGTGTGGATTGGGTTGTGAATGAATTTATTGGGAGGTAATCCAATATAGTAAATTTTGTTCAGGATGAGCTTTAATTATCACCTCCCTTTAATAAAATACGCATACTAGTTCTATAAATAGATTCTTATTTCTAAAAAAAACCTATTAGACGCTTGCAATGTGAATAAGGTCAGTCAAATCGCGATTTTTTTTCCGTTTGATTTGATATTATTTAGTCATTTTGAGCGTTTTTGGCCGGTCTGAGTGAGTGTTTCGAATAAATGAAGCGCTGAGTGAGCGATTAAGATTGGTTTTGATTGGATTGAGTGTCAATTTAAAGCTGTTTCAGCTGTATGTAGCGACTTATATGATTTATTCAAAGATAGTATGGTTTCTTCTTCAAATACTCTTTGCCGAAATGCCTGGAATGATTCGCCACTCGAAAGGTTGATAATCGTTGAACGGCTCTTTTAATGTACGATTTAAACGGAGAAATGTGCAGTTATCAAATTAGAAGTTGGTTCCAGTTTTATACATTTATATGTTATAGTTAATAAAATCTTGTAATTGACATTCATCCAGAGCAAAACCATTCCAAATCACGCTTAGAGCTCCATTCATTCATTCATTCATTCATTCATTCATTCATTCATTCATTCATTCATTCATTCATTCATTCATTCATTCATTCATTCATTCTAAACACTTACTGAAACTTATCAAAAACGCTCCAAATTCACTGGTAAAGATAGGATCAACAAAAACCAATCAAATAAATAAGGTAAGAACAGATTCGCGATTCCACTGACATAATTGAAATATAAAGCGTCTAAAAATGTCTTGAAGCGATGGGAAGCTATTTATAGGACGTGTATGCATATTTTATTAAAGGGAGGTAATACTAATCGCTAATTTTGTTCTGGATGCAACAAAATAGCGATATCAAATTGCCCCCCTTTAACTTTACTCAAAACTCACTCCACACACTCATTCAATTTCATTCAAAAATCATTCCAAAATTATTCATCATGTCAATTTCACGATATAACTAACTGTCCATGTATGCATCATGACAGGACATCAATATATACTTTTTCAGTTTTAAATCAGTCTTGTTCATATCTGCTCTTAAAAACTTTAATTTAATGTTTTTTTGTTTTGTTTTTTTTTTTTTATTTCCACCCAAATACAGCAATATCGGCGCCGTTACAAGGTCAGGGTCAAATACATCAATTGGTAAAACATAAATAACTGATAACAAGTACAGTCTTTTCATTGATCATTTAAAGTGCCTAGATACAAAGATATGTAGGGCGGATAAATCATTTAAAATTTCGGGGTTTTGCTTAATAATATTTCATCATTTGAGACGCTTGTTGAAACGTATAAGCCGAAAATGGAAATGTTATATTTGATATAGATTTTATTTCATTTCTTTGCCTCAAGATTTCTGGAGTCTGATTGGACAAAAAAATGTTTGTATTTCTCCACGAAAACAATTTTGAGCAGCACGGTCATTTTAAAAGCTTCCGCAAAAAGCAGTCCCATTTAAAAAAATGTTTCAGAATCTACACGTATTTATATTGTTGGTTCTTTTTGCATCCCAATCAGTTCAGAATAAATACAATTAACAAAAATGAACGATTTTTGATTGAATTTGAATTGGTAGTGAACGAGTATGTTGAACAAATTATGAATGAAATTAAAGGGAGATAATACAACATCGATCATTTCGTCAGAATTAGACCAAATAACGATATTTCAAATACCCACTCCCCTGTAAATATCGACTTATTTTTCCATTCTTATGTATACACGTAGCATTCAGACGCTTTGAAATCCACACCAGTTAAAAAAAAAATGAGGAAGAATTTGATTTTTTTCCATGAATTGTTCATCTTTTGCACGATTTAGAATTGTTACAACATTTTCGAAGCGTTTCTGAGTGATTGGAGTGTGTGAATGAACGACAAAAGCTTTGAGTGGGCGATATCGAATGGCTTGATCGAGACAAATGTCAATTTCTCGACGTAAATAACTGTTATTGTTAGATGGCGTACTACAGGATGAATTCCAAAACTAAATATATATTCAAATTGATTTATAAACCAATGAACTTAAAGATTGATAACTGTAAAACGTTTGGATGAGATAAGTTCCAACAATTGCAGAACAGTAAATTGCAAGCCCCAGAATTCAAGATGAAAATATAGTACAGTTAACAACATCGTAAAATTCACAAGATGACTAACTTTGGAATGTTTTTGGAAGGAAATTGAATGAGTGTGTGGAGCGAGTTTTGAGTGAAATTCAAGGGAAGTAATTCAATATGGCTTATTTTGTTCCAGACGAACAAAATAAGCGATATTTATTACTTCCCTTTAATAAAATATGTATACGTGTCCTATGAATAGCCTTTATGTTTCACAAACCCCTTTTTCCGCTTATTTTTTTTTAAGTCAGTAAAATAGCGTACTTTTTCTAGCGATTTTATTTTGAATGATGTTTTTGATATCATCATTTTAATGAGTTTGGAGCGTTTTTGAATGATTTGAGTGAGTGTTTGGAATGAATAAAGGTAGTGCTGAGTGAGCGATTTATAAAGAATTTGACGGGAATTATTGTCAATTTCGCGGTATTACTAACTTTACTTATACTTGCTTTGCTGTGAAGGATAGAATTCAGCTCTTAAAAGAAAGAATGATTACATCACCGAAGGTGTAGTTTCTTAAAAAATAATTCCGGAATGAGCTTTATAGACGACCTCTGCTGAATCCAAACTATTTTCAAGTATTTATCCTAATTACCATCTTTGTCCCTCTTTTCGCGTGTCGAGTCAATAAGTTTTACAATTTCAGTCTAGAACCCAAATCACTCTATCTCGCGAAAAATGGTCGGCAGTGATACTCTCTGCTAGAGTTGGTTTGATGGTATAAATATAAATTTATTTACCTTTGCCAAAGCATTTGAATAAGGCACATTGAAATTTCGAAGCTTATGGTGTTAAGGGGTTTGTAGGCATATGTGACAAGAGGAATCGAAGATCAGAACAACTGTTCCCAGCTCCTGGGATACTCAGCTTCACTTTGATACCTTGAACCCAACTATACACGTGCCTTCAATATCAACTATAGCAGATGGGGTCACCTCTTTCATTTTTTTTCCTGGACTGGCTCCCTGACTAATAACAACCTTACCAATTCTACTACGTCACACCATTTACGCAAACACGACAGTGAGGTTAGGGACTAGTTGTCACAAAAACAGACTACTTTAGTAACCGGAAATAGTTACTTGAGAAAAATAGTTGAATCCGTCATCACAAAAGGGGATCGATTAGGAAATTACGTGTTTACATAAATAATACAGTTAAGACCTTAGTGAAATGGACACTCATTTCGATCAAAATCAATGTAAATCGCTCATTCAGCGCTCCATTCTTTCATACTCAACACTCACCTAAACCACCCAAAACCGCTCGAAAATCACTTAAAAAGATAAGATCAACAACTACATTAAAATTACAAATAGCAAGGTAAAAAAACACGATTTCACTGACATAATCAAAATAGTAAGAGTCTGATTGGTTCATGAAGAAATAGGAAACTATTAATAGAACTTGTATGCATATTTCATAAAAGGAGATAATTAATATCGTAAAACCTCCATTTAATTCATTACTCGCTACTCGCACCCATCCAATACAATTCTGAAATTATTCCAACGTCATTCAACTTGTCAATTTCACGATGTTGTTACCTGTAACAGAGACCTGCGTTTGTGTAATGAAACGTATCGGTTGAAAAATTACTTTTCTGTAGTCAAAAACTTTAATCCTGATCAGATTGTACGGAAACAAGTTTGAAACTTGTCTTGCATTTGAAATAACCCCCCTTTTCCGTGTCTCATCACAAATATGTAACTAACGTATATAAGGTTTAGAAATATTTGAAGAACACAAAATGTACTGTTGTGTTGGAATATTTATATATTTATTTGCGTTTGTTTCAAACGGTTTCGGATCAAAAGGTATGCATGCTTTCACACCTTCAAAAGTAAAAAAAACCAAAATATAAAATGAATTATAACTAAATTTATTTCAGGAAACTGTTACTTTAAAAAGTACCACGAAGGTTCGTTTGAATACTTTTTGTACAGTTAACAGCATCGACAAGGTGAATGGTTTTGGAATGATTTTGCAATGAAATTGAATAAGTGTGTGGAGGTAATCAAATATCGCTAATTTTGTTCACCTTGAACAAAACTAGCAATATTTCTTACCTCAATTAAATGAAATAAGCATTCAGATCTTAAAAATACCCTTTCTGGCTTCAAGAACCCATCATTTGCTTACACGCTTCAACAAAGTAGGTGAAATCGCGTATATTTTCTAGCGTTTTTTTTATTTCGAATGTAGCTTTTTTTATCTTATCATTTTTGCAAAGTTTGGAGCATTTTTGAATGGTTTGAGTGG
This sequence comes from Fragum whitleyi, assembly GCA_948146395.1. Classification (NCBI taxonomy): domain Eukaryota; kingdom Metazoa; phylum Mollusca; class Bivalvia; order Cardiida; family Cardiidae; genus Fragum; species Fragum whitleyi. The sequence continues at coordinate 1,281,728 of OX411558.1, read as the reverse complement.
ATGTTTGGAATGAATGAATGGAGCACTGAGTGACGATTTATGTTTTTGATCGGAATGATAATATGATAATAGTGTTGAATCTTTATCTGGTTTTCTTATATGCAAAAAATAAAGTATGATAAAACTTTTTCGATCAACAAAATCGTCACTTATATGTAATACAATGGTCTTTCCATGTTTTTCTTTAAATCCTACCATCTTATTTGTTACAGCATGCGGTCCCCCATATCATATAGATAAAAGTCGCCATAATGGTACGAGTGACCAGACTTTCCCTGAAGGGACAGCGATCCAATATTTCTGTGATTTCTCTACAACCCCGTATGGCTGGCCTATCTACACATGTACGAACGGAGAATGGACGAATGGTGCTGAACTAGAGTTTTATTGCTCGTGTGAGTACATTATCATAGTCTTAATTATTGTTAGAAATGAGCAATGATAGTCAATCGAGCGATATTTCCGTAGGGTAACTTGGTTGAATAATGATAACTGCGTTGTATCGATTTTGTGTTAAATCTAACCCGAAGTCATAAGATGTTTATTTAAAAAAAGTACGCAATTTGGTTCGGTAGAATCATATTTTAGATTCAGCAATTTCAAGAAAAAATCTCACCGACCGCTATGTGAAAGTGCGAAATTCATTCCCCAATCTTGTACAGCATTAAGCAAGAGTTACATGTAGAGAAATTTGAAATATGGGCCTAGTTCTATGTTTACGCTGTTACCTAAAGAAAGTGGACATGTATTCGGCGTTATTATTCAACTTGAAGAGCTTGGCTTAGCCGTGACGTATTTCGTATACTTATATATGTAAGTGCAACGACCCGTTACTTTGCCTCCGTCCCACCAGGAGGGGGAATCACGGATTTTACGAAACTGCGATAATATGTAGCATCTTCTTTATTATTAAATGAAGAAAAAAATTAAACGTTAGCCAACTTAAGGACGATTGTTAGATTTCATTTCCTGAGATAGATTTTTCTTATATATTCATATTTTGTAGATTAAAGTGTGGCAATTGCAAAAATGGAAAGAAAAAAGGGGGTCAGCGAATCAGATTTTTATTAATACGTCATAGAATGTCATAAGTATCGAGTAAATTTTTGTCCGATTTTTTCGCCGATTTTAATTTCTTGGTAATGACATAAAACCATAACACAATCAAATCTAATCTAACAACTCATATCAAATTTATTTTAATTTCATATATAGGAAGTTATTTGCAATATGATACACAATTATTGATTGAAAGGAAACATAATGATTTTTTCACGTAGTTTTCCCCAATGCGTAAAAACTGGTATATCGAAAATGAACGAGAATATTTTCAAAATTTATTACTTTTGATCAAATTTCTCAAAAACCCTGAGATAGATTTTTTTTCTATATTCCGTAGATAATTTATATGCTCGTGTGATATTGATATAAAAAAGGTATGGCCATCGTGCTTATTTTCTAGAAAAATGCAAATTCTGGGTCACCTAGTTTTGACGCTAAGGACAAAAATCACCCCAGATTCTTTTTCTCGTGCCAATTTTATGTACAAAATCAATGATAATCAATCTTTAAAAAAATCGATTATGGAGTTGAATTCCTCAACAATTAGGGTATCACTTTGTTTTGCGTCAACAAATCCCAAGGTCAAATTATATGAAAAGGTCAAGGTCATATATCAAGGCCAACCTAACATAAATCAGGCAAAAATCTAAATTTTTTTTAAAACTCTTCGAGTCTGTTGAAAATAGAATACTCACATATGGAATAATATTTGATCTTGTCAATAAGCATCATCAAATTCCATATTCGAAGTCATATGATGAGATCAAGGTCATCTACCTCGCTCACACCCCACCCCCAAATAAACTTTCAAATACACCCAGGTCTGTTAAAAATTAATCCAAACATTGGAAATTAAAAATCTGATAAGATCATTTGACAACGACAGGATCTTTCATCAAGGTCAACCTTTCAAAAACTAACCCCGTCAAAATGAAATGTGACGGATACATGTAATTATCGGATATACGACTGATAACGTTGTTTGATGTTTGATTATGCGCGGGAACGTTAACGTCACAAATACCTACAAAAACGAAGCTGGCGTCATATCCTTTATTCTATAAAATAAAATGGCTGCGATAATTTATATAATTATGTTTTAGTGATAGGATTAGTTGATTGTCTTCATGAAAGCATTTTCCGCGAAATACAGAAATTTAGAGGGTTTTTGTAGTGTTTTTGTTACGTCCGAGATAAGTGCAAGTTTGGAGCGCATACTCCTTTTTGAAGAGTTCGATGCGCAATGACGTTGCGCAAGAACGAACTCCCGAAATCGTCCTGTTCGAAAAAAAAAACAAACCCGAATTATATCCCTTACATTTTTCCATCCAATTAACGCCATGTTTAAAGATAACTCAATTTAGCTTTTTAGCTGAAATTTGATTTCAAAGGTTAACATGTACCTTCAATTTGAATTTGTCGTGTTGATTGAAATTGTGATTTGAAATATCGAGATAAAAATATGTGTGGCATTATTTAGAAAGTCTTTATTTTGTATATCCGATCATTTTAATACCCCTTTTTCGTCTGGCTTGTTGACCGAGTGTTTAGCACGCTCGACTCGTAATCTGGTGGTTTTGAGTTCAAGCCCCATCGGAGGCGGGTAGTGTATATGGGCAAGACACTTTACAGACAGTGCCCTAGTTCACCCACCTGTAAAAGTGGGTAGCAGTGGTTAGAACCCATTGCCCCTCTCTCTCTATGTGTAGGATAAGATCTGGAAAAACTTAGGACCACGATGGAAATAAGAGTCATTCGACCCTTTATCGTGTTATCCTCGAGTAAAAAAAATATTACAAGAAAAGTTCAAATCTGACCTTAAATCGGGATAAGTATAGTCTATTTTTCTTCAAAAATGATATCCCACTTTGCACGGAAAACACGTACAAAGCGGGATACCATTTCTCAAACGTTTTGCAAACAATGTTCACTTAACACTGATCATGTTTTAAAATATGTTATTAATAGGGAAGACGTGTGGAGAACCAGAGATAGAGCACGGATCATATACAGTCGAGAGTTATACAGTTGGTAATTTAGCTACATTTCAATGTGACAGGGGCTACAGACTAAAGGGCTCGTCTACGGCACTCTGTAGAATTGACAGAAAATGGCGGCGGTTACCAACTTGTCAAAGTAAGTTGTGTATTTGTGTATCGACCCAAACGGCGATTTATTTATCGTGTTTTTTACGTCGCGCTTGAAAGTACTCCAAAAAGATAAAGACAAAGTATATATACTATCTATGTTGTAACAAAGACTCATTTTAAAATGAAAAAATAAAAAAAAACGGCTTGCACGGTTCGGATTCATCATTGGTTTAGCCTTGTTTTTTAATTAAAAGCAATACCGAGGGTTTTTCAATTTGAGCGTAAGTGAAACAGCAGAAATTCTAGAAATGATTAATTCATGATGCATTTTTCTTTTTCATATTGTTTCAGTTGTTCGATGCCCCAGTCCTACAGGAATAAACCACATGGATCGATTTCAAAACACACACGGTAGAGGTAATTCTTTATTTTACTTTGGCGATTACATTTGATTTCGTTTGGTGTGAACGGGTTTTTTGCTGCCTATATTAACAATCTTCCAGTCATATCGCAGCGACCAGAGCACCCCTTTTCCTAGTATTTCACACACCAGTACTACCATTGCATCCTGTTCTAGAATCGAGTCGCTATCCTACATCAGGTTATGATTATCAACACATTAGTGGGGAAAAATAGTAAAAGTGAGTGCCGCAGTCAGTTAACGAACTAATGCGATGAAAGGACGCGTCTCAAATAAGGGTATTTTCGTGGCTAGAATAAATTTCTTTTCAACTTTTGCCATACATACTGTGATATAATCTGCGTCTACTGACAAAATATTGGCATCTCAAACTAATTGGTTCTAGCTGTGCCTTGTGTTGAAACTGGCTGCGGTAATTTACTACGAACACTGAGTTTGATATAAAATCTTTTCATCACCCAAATTAATTGCTTTTGAGTTTGAAGCTGCCACACGAAACATCAATGAACTATTCCTTAATTGATATCCGTATTTTTTTGACATATCATATTTCCAATTGTGATTATCTCCATTTTTATGTCTTTATGGAATTTCTTTGTTTTATTTCCTACCAATTTTGTGGGTTTGCACAACACGATTACAAACAGCCTTGAATATCAAATTTCTTTTATTGTTTGCAAAAAATGTACAAAACCGTTGCCGAAAGATTTTTTTTTTTCGCAGAAAACAGTTTATTGATTTTGGAGTTATATGCCCCTGAATATGAGATATTAGCAAAATTGAGCTTGAAATTGGGCCTTTCAAGACAAAATGAGATGGGTTTCAATGATATTTGACATATTTGTTCCAACACATGAACTCATTGCGATTTAAACTCATTTTTGTAATCGTTCAAATTTCAAGGTCACACACCAAGGTCAAAAGTCAGAATTAATATTCTAATATACATGAAGTAAATTTTAATCGTTTTAATCTATTTCAAAGCGTTTTAAACAATTTAGGAGCGTTTTTGAACGGGTTGAGTGACGATTTGGAATAAAATATTGAAAGAATGTTGCGCTGAGTAAGCATTTAAAACTAGTTTTGATCGAGGTGAATGTCAATTTCACGATGCTTCTAACTGTATTTAAAAAAAAATGTTACACGTCGAAGGAATTAGCTTTAAAGGCTTTTTCAAAATTTCACAAATCTAGGTTTGGAAGCTATATGTATACAGCAATTCTGCTAGCATTGTCAAATTTATTTAGAGGTACATACGGTAGTCTGTTGTTGATGTTTTGCAAGGATTCAATCACTTTAATCAGGAATCATCGGCGATTCTTCGGGAATAATAAAGAAGTAGCCATGAAAGCGCGTCGTTGCGCACAAGTATTTTTATGATGTCACAAAGATCAAGATGGCGTTGAAAAAAACAAAATATAGAAAAAACTCAAATTTGGCACATCACATAGCAAAACGCAGTATGTAACAGTAAATAACATCGAAAAATTGACAAGATTTATGATTTTGAAATGGTTTTTGCCTGAAATCGAATGAGTGAGTGGAGCGAGTGTTGGGTGAAATTCAAAGGTGGTAATCAAACATCGCTAATTTTGCTCAGGATGAACAAAATTAGCGACATTAATTACCTCCCTTTAATAAAATATGCGTATAAGTCCTATAAATAGCTTTTATATCTTCACAAACCCATCTTATGCTTAAAAATTTACGTTTTTTTCTTCTTTTGTTGAGTGTAGTTTTTAATCTGATCATTTAAGTGAGGTTGGATCGTCTTTGATTGGTTTGAGTAGTTGTTTGAAATGAATGAATGGAGCGCCGAAGGAGAGATTAAGAATGGTTTTGACCAGAACGCTTGTCAATTTCATTATATGACTCACTGTACATGCCTCAAAGTTAATACACTTACGCCCGAATAGCTTTCCACTTTTCGGACCAGCACGTAACAATTTTTGTAGCTGTGACATACTTATTTTAATAAAATTGTGCAAACTTTTTTGATTCCTTTTGTGTGAGTGTCAATGTTATGGAATACGTATGATCGAGTAACGTAATGCGTTCGAAAGAAACTTTTTGTAGTTCAAGCGATGTTCCGAATAGGGTTGCAAGGGTCTTTAGAGAGGAATTACATTTCTGTGTAACTACGAATATTTTCCATTTCAGAATACAATATTTATGGTAACGAGATCTACAACACATGTGAAGAAGGCTTCAATCTCATTGGTCCTTCAGTACAGACATGTGAAACCAACGGCCAATGGACGTCCCCCAAACCGCAATGTGAAAGTAAAATATTTAAATCGAAACGAGTCTATCTGGGATATACGAATAGTGTTGATCTCGGTCAGACTACACGGGTAGTCTAAACTGACCCGGGTCGATACTTTTCATTTCTTGTTATTTTGTATATACTTGCCATCTTCAGATTGAATCGATCGGTTCATAAAATATTTGCCTAAGTTGTATACCAAAACTTATTACTGACAATATTCAATTAGAATTTAATTCTTTGAAATGGTTGTTACGGCAACGAAAGGAAATGTCGTGAAATGAATTTATGTCATTCTTTTCATAAAATGAAAGAAATCTCTGAAAACGGTTGTAACGTCAATGAAATAGATAACCATGAATTGATTTCAGTACATTATTTCATAAAATGAAATACCTTAGATCTTCAAAGTTTGCCTGTTTTTATTTATTTTTTTTCTCATTCTACAGCTAAGAACATCGTGAAATTGACAAGGTGGATGATTTTGGAATGATTTTGGATTGAAATTGAATAGGTTTGTGGAGTGAGTGTTCAGTAAAATTAAAGGAAGGTAATCGAATATCTCTAAGTTTGTCCAAGATGAACAAATTTGCGATATCTACTTCCACCATTTAATAAAATTTACGCAATTTTCTGTTGTGTTTTTGGACTAATCGGACACCTTAAAATCCACACCAGGAAATAAAATCTTAAACTATTTCGATCGATTTTAATTGAATGTTGAGCGTCTTGAACGATTTGATCAATTTGAGTGAGTGTTTGGAATGAATGAATGGAGCGACGAGTGAGCGATTTTGAATGTTTTAGATCGGATTGACAGTCAATTTCGAAATGTTTTTAAATGTAGTGTACAAGAATTTTATCTGTATTTAAATGAAACACAGCTCAATTCAACTCAACTCAACTTCATTCAGGCTGAATACAGAATATCGTTGATATCAAAATCTAACTTAGCAAGTTATTTTGTTTATACAGTCAATCGTGTTCAAGCGACCATCCTTATTAAGCGACCGTTTTCAAAATCCCCTTCTTTAAATCTAAATTTCTGAAAAAATATACATCAATGGTAATAAAGATATTGTAAATGAATCCTATGCTGTTAAAACTTACCAGAATCGTCTCAATAAGACGATTCTATTGAGTTTTAACAGCTAGGATTATTGAGAATTTCGCTATATGATATATATGGTCGATCAAAACCATGTAAACAAAACGTGCATTAAGCGACCATTTTCTTTAACGACCGCTTTTTGGTGGGCCCATTTCTGGTCGCTTAATACAAGTTTTACTTTACTTTATATTATTATTATTACAATTTATACATCTACTAGTATTTATTGTAATTAATTTACTTATTCATTTCAGGAATTAGTTGTGGAGAGCCGAATGTCGGTAATGGCGGCCAGGCTTATTATGACCATACAAACTTAATGTCCATGGCTTTTATTGAGTAAGTTTAGCTCTCAAGAGCTTTCATGAAACTCGATTAGAATGTTGGCCTGGTCAGAAGGATGAACCCTATCGAAAGTAGAAGGATCCATACCATATCACGGGAAAGGGGGCTTTTAAGACACTTTTCTTGTTTACACCCTAGAGGCCACAAATATGGCCCAATCTTCATGAAACTTGGTCAGAATGTTGCTCAGGTCAAAAGGGTGACCCCAATAAAAGTGAGAGGATCCATGAAATATCACAGAAAAAGGGGCCTAAAAGGACAATTTTCTTGTTTACGCTCTAGAGGCAACAAATCTAGCCCAATCTGCATGAAACGTGGTCATGATATTGGCCAAGACACAAGGATGAACCCAATTGAAAATGGGGAGGATCCATGCCATATTTTTTGAAATAGGGACCTTAATGACAATTTCTTTCTTTTTTACACTCTGGAGGCCACAAATCTGCGCCAGTCTTCATGAAACTTGGTCACAAAGTTGGCCAGGTTACGTGAAACATAATTAGAAGAGGCTATAATTTTATGAAGGGATCATAGGAATAGAATAATGTCTTTCTTTGAAAAAAATATTTGTAATATATTGATCTATAAAGCATTTAATTTTGCTAATGGAGGAGTCAAAAAGGCGAAGGTGAGCGCTAAAGAGCCATCAAGGTCCTCTTGTGTTTCTAGTACAATGGGACAAAGCTGTAAATTAAAGTATTAATTGGCGAAACTTGTTACTGGTCTATATAGCCGATGAACATAAAAATTCTGGCAAAATGAATCTCGCATTGGAAGAAGAAAGATCGATATCCGCCCGGTAATCCATTGTTTTGCCGCTAAGCCGCCAGTCTTCCTAACGACTATGAACTTCACGTTCTTTATTTCAATTTTTTTTCAAGGTGTGAGGAAGATGCAATTTTTAAAGGGGAAGAATACATAGTTTGTTATGAGGATGGATGGAGTTATGGTTACTGTTATGGTGAGTGATTTTCCAAATGAAGTAGCTACAGTTCCATGCACTTTGATTACCTAAAACAATTCGTCATTAAATTACGACTTTTGTTTTAAGTAAGTTCAACTCTAATGGAAAATGTTGAATTATGACTATTTTATGTGTGTTTTTTGTTGTTGTTGATGCTGTTGTTGTTCTGATAATGACTTTTTTTGATTTCTAGCTGAAGAAGATGTTAACGTAGAAATTTTGTCTTTGGTTATGTCATCGCCATGCTTAATTTCTGTAAATAAATGCCCATTGTAATGGCCCTTACCACATTACGAAACGGTTGATAAAAACGAAATATGACGATGTAGTTCTAGGCGTCCCTTAGTCCACAGTACATAAAACATTGAAATTGACATTAATCCTAATCAACACCATTCCAAATTGCTCACTCAGTGCTCCATTCATTCATTCATTCCTAACAATCAAAAATAGCTTCGAGATAATTCTATACGAACCGAAATTGTTCTAAATATTTCACCATTTCATTGAAATTTATCAAATTGTATCACGGTTAAATCGGTAAGTATCGCTTTCAAAATGTCTTCTTAGTCATTATTTAGCGAAACCATCTCTTCTTTTATATTGAAACCATCTACCAGGTGGTACGTTTAAAAATGGTTCCCCGTTTGGTGTAAAGAAGTCTTGCTCGTTGGTCGAGTGGTTAGCGCGCTCGATTCGTTACCTGGTGGTTGCGGGTTCTAGCCCCATCGGAGGCGGTAGTGTATTTGGGCAAGACACTTTTCAGAACGGGCCCCATTCCACCCAGCTGTAAAATTGGGAAGCAGTGGTAATACGCCATTGCCCTCTCTCTAAGTGCAGGATAAGATTTAGAATGAGTTAGGACCACGATGGAAATAAGAGTCAATCGACCCTTTAGCGTGTCATCCTCGAATAAAAAAAAGTACATTTACGTGTAAGGCAAGAAACGTTTTTAAACGATCACAGGCTTCTATACATTCTGCACGCGGGTGCATATTTTGCAGGTGCTTGTGACATACTACCAATTCAAAATGGCGGCGCCCATCATTCTCGAATTAAACATGACGAAACATTAGACTGGTGGTGTGATGGCGGATACCTGAAGTCGGTTCACGGCAGTGTAACATGTAATGATGGACGACTGACAGAAACACCAGCATGCCGTCCTGGTAAGTGTTCTCATGCTGTCACCCGAAATAGGCCAAATAATATCAGACTGCACTTATCTTTTCAATAATCCCCGCCAAAAGCAGGATTATTCCGGTTTCAGCATGAATAGGCTTAAGAAATATATTTTATCATGCAAAGCTCTTATATAAGGCTGATTTACAAAGAGATTTATAAAGAGAGTAAATCGAGATACAGAATGGTCAATCTGGATCCAAAAAAAAGTTCTCCAGAGAAAGGTTTTAATTTATAGTTAGCTGCGCATTCGAAGAAGACTAAAAGGGTCGAAGGTTTCGTTCTCAAAATAGAATTCCTTTTCGACAAAAACCTATTCATTAACTTTCAGTGAACACGATAAATTAAAATACACAAAACGAACTTTCCTCTCAGATGTGATAAAAGAAAATTAAGCGTAAACAAACTCAAGGCTTTCAAAACGCAACATCGTGTTACGTTGTAATATTAATTACTTTACTTTATTGTTTTAGTTGAATTTGGAAATTTTGCATCTTGTCCGCATTATCAAGACAACGACTACTCTGTGAGCCATTACCAAGACAAATGTTACATATTTATAAATGTACATGATAAATACCATGAGGCCAAACAAAGATGTCAGCAGTTAGGCCTGTCAATAGTAACCATTGGCAATCACGTGGAGAATGAGTTTATCCGGGTAGCTTTACAGAAACTGTGGTCTGAGAGAACGTGGATTGGTATTGAATGGAAAAGTAACCAATGGAAAAACTGGGATGGTATGATAAAGTAATTCATTCACATTTAGATTTTGGCATTGGTATTCTTTGAAAGAGAATAATGAAGAGAGAAAGGTAAATAACCCGATCATTCATTAATCTAAGGTTTCATTTTTCTACATGTTTTGATGTTTATATTGATTATAAGTACAGTTAACAACAGTTATCAACACCGTGAAATTGACAAGGTGAATGATTTGGAATGATTTCGGAATGATGTTGAATGAGTGAGAGGAGTGAGTTTGAGTTAAATTTAAGGGTTGGAGTCAATTATCGCTATTTTGTTTTCAAGATGAACAAAATTAGCTAAATGCATTACCTCCCTTTAATAAAATATGTATAAACGTTCTATGAATAGTTTCATATTTTTCAGAACCAAGCAGACGCTTAAAATTTCAATTATGTCAGCATATCGCGATTTGGTTCTTACTTTATTCCTTTCGAAGGTAGTGGTTGATCTTAAATTTTTTAGTTATTTTGAGCGTTTTTGAACGGTCTGAGTTAGTGTTTGGAGTGAGTGATTGGAGTGCTGAGTGAGCAATTTAAAGTGGTTTTGTTTTAGATGAATGTCAATTTCACGATGAAACTTACTGTATCTATAATTCAAGATCATTGCCCTGGCAGGGCGGGGCCTCTGTATTGGTTCGTCACATTTAAGATTAAGGTAAATCAGCTTTTATTTATAGTTTCGAAGTTTAATAGATAGTTGATTTTCCTTACAAAAGGAATGTTGACCATCAAACCCTCGTAACCTCAGCATGAGCTGGATATCAGGAAAAGAGAATAGCCATAAATTAATCTTATACAATCAATATAAAACATGTTTTAACATTGAAAATTATCTAGATTGTGTAATATCAAACATAGATTTACACTATCCAAATTTAGATGTTCGTCACATAATATTTTCATAGAAGAAGGGAGGTTTTCAAATATTCCAAGAGAATTTGTAGACATTGTAATACCAATGCTATCGAAGATGAATACCATTTTGCTTTAGTTTGTCCTCTATATTATGACCTGAGGATTTTTTTACCGAAGTTCTATTATACTTGGCCCACTATTAATAAATTTATAATGCTTATAAATAATGAGAGAAAGAATGAATTGGTTAAATTTTCAAAATTTCTATATGAGGCAAATAAGATCCGTGACCAAGATGAAATTCAAGTAAGGTGAAAACTGCTTTTCAATAATTCATGCTTTTCTTGGTAATTTTCTATTATTGTCTGTTATAATTTTGTACTACGTTCAAACATTATTAGCTGGAAGTGCACATCAATTATATGTTTTGTGAAATTTATATTATAGCAACAATAATGTATACTTAGTTCCAGAAGAAAGTGTGCACTTTTGAATTTTGAATATCTCTGAAATTACACAACCTATCGTCATGGAACGTCTTATGACTAGCCTAAAGAGTGTGTGCAAACGATATTTAAAAACAAAAATTGCGCGATTAGCAATTTTTTTCTACCAAATTGAGACATTTCATTTTGCATGTCTTGCACGAGCATTATGCGTTAGACGGATGATAAGTCTGAAAATGCATTAGTTGAACCTTTGAGGCTTTCCTAATCATAAAATTACATCTTCCATACAATTGTGTGTGATGCTAGAGCGTGGCTTGACAACCAATAAAGGTTGTTGAACAACGTCATTTAAATTGATTGAGCATTCATTTTCCAATAGAAATCGAAGTCATCATTTTGTAAGGCCTTTTAATTCGCAAATCATAGAACGCTATAGCACGATTCAACGGAACGTCTGCTTAAAAATTAAAACTTTTGTTTGGAAATGGCTATGAATGTCTTAAATACTGTAAAATGCAGCATCGACACATAGCTCTTGCCAAAGAAAAAGTTGTAAGGAAGTCAAATCTCAACAATTTAAGTTCTGCCATCACTTATTCAGCATGCGATACTTTATCCAAATCTGATTTGACTTTTAATTTAAACAGGTCTTGCCTAAAGTATCGTACCAAATTTTCTCTATATTTTTTCTCCAACTTTGTAAAAATCAAGAGAAATGCAAAAAGTGAAAGTGCATACTTTCTTATGGAACTCAATATATTATATTATGCTATTAAAATATTGAATTGAATTGAATTGTTAATTTTGAGTGAGGCGCAATCTCAAATCAGGTAGTTCATGTATACATAATTTCTTACTAATCTTACTAAGCGTTTTATTAATTTTCTATATATGTTAATGTATTTCGTTATTATTTTTATACGCCGCCGGAGGCGGACGTATATTGGCGTCATCTTCTCCGTGTGTCCGTCCGTCCGTCCATCCGTCCGTACGTCCGTCCACTTTTCTTGTCAACGCAACTCCTCCTAAACTTCTGGCTGGATCTTCTTGAAACTTGGTCAATTTATCACCTAAATTGGTAGATGTGCATGAAGGAAGGATTTTACGGTTCGTTGATTTTTGCCTGAGTTATGCCCCTTGATAACTTAGTCTCTGGGTCCACTTTTCTTGTCAATGCAACTCCTCCTAAGTTTCTGGCTGGATCTTCTTGAAACTTGGTCAATGTAATCACCTCAATTGGTAGATGTGCATGAAGAAAGGATTTTATGGTTTGTTGATTTTTGCCTGAGTTATGCCCCTTTATACTTTAGTCTCTGGGTCCATTTTTCTTGTCAACGCAACTCCTCCTAAGTTTCTGGCTGGATCTTCTTGAAACTTGGTCAATGTTATCACCTCAATTGGTAGATGTGCATGAAGGAAGGATTTTATGGTTTGTTGATTTTTGCCTGAGTTATGCCCCTTAAAAACTTAGTCTCTTGGTCCATTTTTCTTGTCAACGCAACTCCTCCTAAGTTTCTGGCTGGATCTTCTTGAAACTTGGTCAATGTTATCACCTCAATTGGTAGATGTACATGGATCAAGGATTTTATGGTTCGTTGATTTTTGCCTGAGTTATGCCCCTTAAAAACTTAGTCTCTGGGGCTTATTGCCTCAGTTATGCCCCCTTTAAATTTAGTCTCTGGGGCTTATTGAAATTGCAGCCTTTTGAACACAACTCTTCCTAAGTTTCTGGCTAGATCTAAATGAAACTTGGTGAATGTTATAACCGAAATTGGTAGATGAGCATGAAGTTAGGATTTTATGGTTCATTAATTTAACCCTAAATTATGCTCCCTTAAAACTTAGTAGCTAGGGCTTATTGAAATTGCAGCCTTTTGAACACAACTCCTCCTTACTTTTTTGTCTTTATTTAAATGAAACTTGGTCAATGTCATCACCATAATTTGTAGATGTACATGGATCAAGGATTTTATGGCTCATTTATTTCCCTGAATTATGCCCTCTTAAAACTTAGTGCCTGGGGCTTATTGAAATTGCAGCCTTGTGAAGGCAACTCCTCCAAACTTTTTGTCTTGATTTAAATGAAACTTGGTCATTTTCAATTTGGGTCTGTCAAAATAAGTAGTGTCTACAATTATTTTCGTGAAACAGCAGCAAAGTGGCGGCGTATTTTGTGACGATGGCACTCTTGTTGATTATTATAATAATCTTAATTACCATTTTCATTATTATAATTATTAATTATCAATTATTATTATAAATTGTGATTATCAATTATCATCATTTTTCATATCATAAGTATGATTAGTATTATTATTATAACTATTATTATATTTTTTGAGCTTTATAATAAATTCCATATTATTTTCATTATTATTATTATTGTCATTATCTTCATTGATTGGCGATCCTGCCTCAATCTATCGATATAGACATTATTGGAGGGTAGCGTAGATGGTTTACCAGTTTATTATCTTCATTATTGCTATTATTTATCCCAAGGTTCATCGCTTTCCTACTCGGACTGGTTTAGAGGCGAGGGCAAAAAAGGTTGGTTCGGCAAGTTTGAACAGTGTGCAGTTTTCGAACAACGACGAATACGTCGACGATTACAACGACGATGGAATGATATACGATGTCACTGGCGGGCACGAGTGATCTGCACGATAGATTCTAGTGATACGTTATCTCAATACGAGGGCACGGAATTATAGACCTAAATGGATATCTATAT